>JAENPR010002761.1:0-35939 GCA_018135685.1 Themeda triandra
AACCGTACCATCTCTTTCGCCTAGTTCGCGCCGAACTCGCTGCACCGCTGCGCGCCGCGCCGCCATGCCGCTGTTGCCGCCGCCGACCATGCTCCGGTGCTTCCGCAGTCACATTAGCTAGTCCTTCGTGTTCGCCTCGTCGTCCTGAGCCGGTAGGAACAAACCGCGTCGCGTTTGGTCCAGCCGTTGGTGAGATATCGCGAGTCAAAGTTTTTCGCGCGCGGTCAACGGCTGGAGGTTGAAGACGACACTGTTCATCAGGATTTATTAATTTCAGAAAATGTTTTTAAATGCTTATTCTTTAGAAATTCATATCTTTTATTTGGTAGCTCCAAAAATTCTGAAAATTTTTGTGGGTGCTCTTTATGATGTCCTCTACCTAGGAAAAATATTAGATGCCTATTTTGGTTATGTTTTGTATGTTCAAAAATTAGCCTCTTTAATTGAAAAATGCTTCCTATTTTATTTTTAGTTATTTATTTTATGTTCTAAAAATATTGAAAATTATTTTGTAGCCTTCTCAAGTCATGAGGAGCTTAAGTTTATTTTTTGAGATGTATTTGTCAACCTTTTATTTTGTTTTTATTTTATGCTTAGTTATTTAGTAGGTCTTAATTATTTGTTAGGCCTTAAGGACTTAGGGTTTGAGTGTTTTGAGAGTGATTGAAGACCTTAGGTCATTGATCTTAATGGCCTTTGGCACTTTAATTAGTTGTTTGTGCTCTCTTGATCAAGTCATTAGGATTTAATCGATGTATTCTTGTATGAATTATCTTGATTCTTTGGTTATCGTAACTAGAGTGGCTTCACCTTTGTGTAATCCTAGGTTTTGTTTAATTAATGTTGTTAGAGTACAACTTTATCGCGAAGGAAAGTTGTTGATCTTGTTGAGTCATCCTTAATGCATCATGCCATGAGCTCATCATACTAAGTCATGCGTCATTAATTATGTGTAGATGATACGAGAGTGAGTTGAATTATGTTGATCAAAGTTCGGAGAGGTGTCGACCGACAGGTGGAACTCAAGAAGGGCATCCACCAATGATGTCGAATCATCTCTATTTGGCGTTGGTGTCATCTAGCCATGATGTTGATGTCAAGTTTGATATTGGGATTCTAACTACTCGCAACAACACGCAAGCCCGGAGCATGCAACCCACTTCTATTTACGCAAATATTTTACACCTTAAGTCTAGTGTATTGTGCATTAAGTAGTAGGAGTTGATTGATACCGTTACCGCATAACTTCCTTGATCTACTTTTATATCATGATATCCACTAGTATGTGTAGGTCGATTCCCTATGCTTATTCATGCTTAGACTTCGGTAGTAGTTGTAGGCCGATAATTTTAATCATGAGTTACCGAGTTTATATTTGTTTCTCTAGACCTAAAGATGGTTCACGAGAGCATATGAACATGGTGATAAGAAATTGAGACCGGTCGGGTAACTTGCATCGAGAATGGAGTCTTGATGTAGTGTTTCCGACTGTGTCGGTTAAGGACCGTTCGTTGTTGGCCCTTGGATCAAGACCTTGCAACTACTCACATACCCTGCGGGGCAAGTTCTTGCTTAGGAGATTTCATTACTAGGACGGCAAACCCACGCACTGGGAGTGGTGAGATGGCGGGAGTAGCGGATACCCTCGGGGGACAAGGTCTCGGGTTCGAGGGGGACCGTATTCTCGGGTGGCGTGGAAGCTGCGGCTAGTTATGTGACATCCGAAGCTAAGAATTGATATAATTATGGGCGAGAGCCCCCCTTATATCGTGTGTTTAGGAATCCTCAGCTGAGTAAATCATTTCGATATGTCGTGCTCCTCGGTTATGGAGACTTGATCCTCGCACCTGCATCGTAGTTTTCAAGTGAAACATGAAAGAATTGGATCTTGGTGGACTCTTGGTTTCAAGAAGAAGGCAGCTGGAAAGATAATCTCAAGTGTGATGCTTAAATGATTGCTAGAAATAGAACAGGTGCAAATCTAGCTTTAATAGATATAATAGAAGTTGATGCTTTTATCCTATTTAAAATATTGAAAGTAAGGTTTCAAGATTAGTAATGCTTTTCTGCAAAACTCCCCTTTTCTAGCTCAACTACTCAAAAGCCAGCATATCCTTGAGAGTCTTTTCTTTTTAGTCGGGTAAGTCTTGCGGAGTACCTTCATGTACTCGGGGTTTGTTCTACCCCATTGCGAGTCGCCGAGTTGCTCTAGCCGGGATTGTGTCGTTGGGCTCGACATGATTTGGTTGCCTCTCGCAACTTAGGTGTCCTACCTAAGTTGTCTTACGTAACTCTACTCTACTTCCGCAATATAAAGTTAAGTTTGTAAAATATTATCCTATTCATTATTTGAAAAATTAATGTTAACATTTTTTCGCACTCTGATGTATATATTTTTGTAACAAATGTTGTAATGTTGTGGTTACTCCATTGTTGATCCCGGGTATGAGTTTAATTGTGGTTCAATCGGGGTTCGTTAAGGACACCCGACGAGCTTCATAAGTCGTGTGGAACACATGCATAGTAATCGAGTGCGTTAAGACGAAGATTAGTGCATGTGGGCCACATTACTTAGGAGGTTACGCCACGAAAGGAAAAAGGAAGCGATCGAAAAGGGAAGGAGTCGTGATGATCAAGGACTCGATTATGGATAGAGTTAGCGTGTCTTTGTCTTTCCAATTTTGGTTAGATAGTTCGTAAGTGCTTAGGACTCATGTTTTGTCCAGGGTATAAATATAAACCCTCGACCATTGTAATAGGGGTTCACAACCAAATCAATACAACCGGCTACGCGCCACCCTTCGAGTCCTTTAGTCGTGTCGTCGAGTTCTTCGAGAGGGCCAATCGATCCGTCGACCTCCGTAAGTCCGGCAACCTTGCTATCATGTTTAGTATCGTGCGGCGGATTTAGATGTGATGCAAGTAGTCTCATCCGTTTTGCTTAGTATCGTGCGGCGGATTTAAGCTTAATGATGGGAAGTTTTTGCTTGTGCCTTGTATCGTGCGGCGGATTAAGACATGAGTAAAGATAGTTATCGGCTCTTTTAGATTTGGCATGATCTAATAGATTCATTAAGTTATCACGTGTTGCTTGCTTTGTTTAATGTTTAATTATTTGCAACACTCTTTTGCCCAATCTAGATTGATACTCTTTCGGCTTGTTGATCGTTTTCTTTCATGCTTACCAATATCGAATAGATCAAGCTCATATAGCCGAATTAGATCGATCTAGATTGTCACGTGTTGTGGGTTCATTCACGTTATGTGTAGATAAGCCTTGACGGGACCGGATGCCGTGCGTGCGGGAATGCGGGTCTTTGGGTTACTCTAGAACTAGTCATCCGGTGGACTAGAGATCGGTTTAATCGATAGGCTCCTCTATATGTTACTTGTTTGTTCCTTCTTCATGGACCCGATTCGGCAATCTTGCCGATACGGTTATGCTTATACATGTAGCAAGTATCTATAGATGCGTTAGATAATTATGTGCTTTTAGCTCTTTATTGCTAGATTGTATCATGCGGTGGATTGATCTAGTAGCAAGGAGTGGTGTAAATTCATAGTGAGTGGTATCATGCGGTGGATTAGCTTGCTTGAGTTTATGCTCGACGGGTTTATGAAGGCTAGACGTGCGGCAGACTAGTTGGAGTAGCCTATGCATGTGTTGTTTAGTCGATTTATACTTATAAGTTACTTATTCTTAATTTTTAGTGCTTGATGATGCTTTAAACATGAGATATAGTTTGATATGCTTTAATGATTTAATCTTGTTCAAACATGTCTTCATTTACCGTATTCGGCTAGTTTGTTTGTTTACATCGGTTATGTTACTTTAGCCGAATGAACTTGCATCTGTTGCGCGATAGCTTCCATAGCTATGTGTCGTCGTAAGTGGCTTCGGGGCCGTAAAGATGGAAGCTCTCGGTCTCACCCAAGACGTTCCGGTTATGATCTTTCTTGTTTTTATCCCTTGTCGATTTTCGGTCAAATCGTCAGGCACGCCACCGGATTCGACGCCGGGCACCCGATTGAAGCTAGGCTTTCCGGCTTCTTTGTGTGTGAGACGCGGGGTGGTCACATTTTGCGTCAACACACTTTTTGGCACACCTGGTGGGACAACTTCTCAATATAAGATGGGATCGGAAATTGACAACGATCACGTTACGAACGTGACCATGGACGAGCCGCCGCGAGCAACGCCGGATGGTGGAGCAAGCAATGGAACAATTTCAGCAGAAATGTCGATGTCCTTTTCCAAGAACAAGAGTGGCGAGTGATGATCAAGCAAGCACGCCACGAGTTCTTCTCAGTCGTCGATGTTGCGACGAGGAGGAGATGCGAGAGGGTAGTTGGAGCCATCTACAAAGCTGTAGGAGACACTATGTTGAATCACAACACGGCTTTTACGGGCACCTTCCGCAAAATCATGGCTGAAACTTTTGGTCGGCGGTTGACAAACGATTTGAAGCAAGATTTGGAGAGCTTGTGGGCGAGTGTACTTCAACACTCGGCAATCTTCGGGGAAGTCAAGCTGGAGGAGAAGAGATAATCGGTACAAGCAAAGATGGAGCTATTCATGATGGAAAAGAGAAGCCTCTGTGGCCAGAAGCGGCAAACTCATGGTCGGGTAGCTTTTGGTGCGACAACGAGATATACACGCATCTGCTTATAAGATTTCTCCGAGTAGCAAACAGTTGCGAGAAGAGTGTCTATGGAGATGGGTATAGTGAATTCACGATTACGGTGCTCTGGATGCTTTGCCGAATCCGGGATACGGGAGTGCATCGGGAGTGCCTTCTAGGAGACGAGGGGAGCAAAAGAAGCAAATGATGAGCTCCTAAGCGGAATGGGCGATATGATGCGAGAATCAATTCGGCACGAAACCAAAGCATCGAGACATATGCATACAAATCTCCTTTCCCGAATGGTACAATAGGGTAGCTCTTCCACCAAGAGTTAAACCACCAACGGATTTGACCAAATTCTGCGGTCGGGATGATACCGGTACCATTGAGCATGTCGGTAGATATCGATGCAACTTGGAGAAAGCTTCTGTGATGAAGCTTGGAGGATCGGATATTTTCCTATGTCTCGCCGACAGGCCGGCTTTCACATGGTTTGCATCGCAGCCGGCCAATTCCATTGGTACATGGGCGGGAATTGGAGCAAAAGTTCCATTCATACTTTTATACGGGAACCAATGAGAAGAAGATGGTTGATCGTGGTCTATGAGGATGAAAACTGCGAGACACCAATGGAGTATCTCCGCAGATTCGAGAGAAGCAAAGAACATGTGCTATTCTCGACTATTCCGATGATCGGCTTGCACAATTGGTCATTGCGGGCATCTTTGCCACATATTAGAGACAAGCTATTCGGCATGGAGTTTGAAGATCTTGGATGCTTGCACAAAAGCGCTGACAATGAGCAATCAAGCCCAAGGGTTGAGAAGAGATGCTCGTTTTCGGAAGAGCAGTGCAAGCGTTGATATGTATCGAGGATTTGGAGGAAGCATCGAATATGAAGATGAAGATGAAGTAGCTGCTGCAGAGTTGACTGGACAAAAGAGCCTACTTTGGTCGAGTCATCGATGGGTGAAGCGACGAAGGGATCTTATGATTTTGATGTCGATGCAGCGAGATAAGCTCTTTTTGTATCGGTCCAAGAAGGACGCGTTAAGGCTGCGGAAGGACATCCTATCTTTGCGCCCCTGAAGGAGTAAAGGATAAGAAGTCTTGTGGATTTCATGATACAAACTCTCATCATATCAATGATTGCCGAGTGTTGAGTAAAGATTCGAAGGCTATTCAAGATGGACACTTAAGATTTGATGGCAAGATGAAAGTAGACAAGAACCGTTCCTCGAACATGGTCTCTTTCTCCATAGGCATGGTTGATGCCGGTGAGTCCAAGGAAAAGGGAAAGATGAAGGTTCGACATCGAAAGAGCCAAAGAGATTGGTTACGTTGACCCTAAACGGCAAGTTACCAAGGAGGAAGTGCAACAAGCGCGGTTCAAGAATAGCCGAACGAGAGAAGGGTCAAACTTCGGATGCGGCTAAGGAAATTGCCGAATACACGCGATCCGAAGCGCGGGGTTCGGCACGACACTTATTGAATAAGTGGCAATGGGAAAAAGAAGATGGAGTATGATGAGGAACAGCGGTACATTGAGGAGGAGCGCGAGTTCATGGCGAACGTCGAGATATGAAGCGAAGTGCGCCAAAGGGAACAAGAAGAGTACGGGGAGAGAGCAAGAGCAATCTCATTGGAATTGTTCCTTCTTCGATTCTTGTTGGAATGAAGGCTTGAAATTGCCTGCCGAAACAATTGCCCCGAATGCGGTGATCAATATTCGGAGTACGAGGCAATCTCGAGTCAGCGCCGTCCCGTTCATGATAGACTTGGGATGAAAGTTCCGGAGAACGATCGGCGCCTAAAAATAAAAACGTTTTTGATGGATATCGAGAGGAAAAGATTTGCGAGACCAAACATGGGCTCACGGTAGTGTCCATACTACGGAAGAGAGCTCCTACGAGATGGCAAAAAGGTCAATGGTGCCCTCCGGTGCGGAAAAGCCGAGGAAAGAGAAGAGTTCGGCGTTTGAGAAATCAAGAGATGAAGCGAGGAAATAGCCGAAAAGAAGCCGGTATGGCGTCCTAAGAAAAAGGATGGTGGACGGGGCCCATCGGCTAATACTAACATGGTGTTCTTCATTCCATTAGAGTTTAAAGCTCCGAAGACCAAGAAGTGCAAGATGAGGTATATTGATTTTGATGAGGCGAATGCCGAGACGATGGCTCAACTTGTGTTGACTCGGCAAGCAATCTTTGATAAGCCGAGTTAAAAATCGTCATCGAAACCGTTGTACTTGAAGGGATATGTCAATGGCAAGCCTTTAACCAAGATGCTTGTTGATGGAGGGGCTGCTATCAATATTATGCCCTATGCTACTTTCGGGAAACTTGGTATGACAAATGAAGATTTCTTCAGACTGACATGATCCTTAGAGATTTTGTCGGCAATGCTTCGATACTCGTGGAGCGGTACATGTGGAGCGATGATTGGATCCAAGACCTTGATCACTACCTTCTTTGTCATTGATGGCAAGGGGGCATATAGCATGCTTACGGGAAGGGATTGGATCCATGCTAATTTCTTGTATACCCTCAACTATGCATCAAATCCTTATTCGGTGGGTAGGAGATGATGTAGAAGTTGTTTGATGATTCGGTGAGTGTTGCCACTTCGAGCCCGCTTATTGGGAGTATGATGGACTAGATTGCCTTTCGGGTAAGGTATGGAAAGAAGGTCCTGTCAATGTGTTCGGGGATGGGCCGATCCAAGCGATCGGCTCGACGTACGGTGGCTTTTAATGGGCAATCCAATCGATGGCAACAAAGGCAAACCGGGTCGTGGTTTCATGTCGCCGACAAATTAGAAGAAATCAATGTTGGTGATAGCACAAAGTCAAGGCCGATGTATATCGGTGCAAATTTAGACCCGAGAATATAAATTGAAGTTAATAGAGTTCTTGAAGGAGTTCAAAGATTGTTTTGCTTGGGATTACAGAGATGCTGGGTTGGATCGATCAATTGTTGAGCATAAGCTGCCTATAAAACCTGGATTTCGTCCTTTCAAACAACCTCACGGAAAATCTATAAAGAGGAGATATTGGGCGATGTAAAGAAAGAGATTGAGAGATTAATTGAAGCAAACTTTATTCGGCCATGCGAGGTATGAGAATGGATTTCAAATATAGTACTGTCTACAAGAAGAATGGAAAGATGAGGGTATGCATAGATTTCGAGAGATCTCAACAAAGCTACTCCAATGGATGGATACCCAATGCCGGTTGCCGATTTATTAGTGGATGCGCAGACGAGCGGGTTATGAAGTTATCGGTTTATGGATGGCAAATCTTGGCTACAATCGATTTTCATGGCGGTTGAAGATATTGCAAAGCGCATTCGGATGTCTGGTCACATTGGATTGTTTGAGTGGATAGTGATGACATTTGGATTGAAGAATCTTGGTGCAACTTATCGAGAGCCATGAACTATATCTTTCATGAGTTAATCGGCAAGATTGTAGAAATTTATATTGATGATGTAGTAGTCAAATCCAGAGACCATGAAGGACATTTAGCCGATTTAAGAAAGACTTTGGAGTGCACAAGGAGACATGGCTTAAAGATGAATCCAAACAAGTGTGCTTTTGGAGTCTCGGTGGTGAGTTTTTAGGGTTCTTGATCCACAAAGGAGGGATAGAAGTTGGGAAAAAGAGCATGGAAGCAATAGACAAAGTTGTGCCCCCAACTAATCTTACTGAATTGCAATCATTCTTTGGGTAAGGTCAATTTCGTGAGAAGATTCATATCCAATTTATCGAAAGAGTGTTGCCTTTCTCTCCATTGTTGAAGCTCAAGAAAGATCGAGAAATTTATGCGGGGTGACATACGACAAAAGGCTTTTGATGAAATCAAGCAATATATGAAGGCACCACCGGTGTTGGTACCTCCACAACTTGAGAAGCCTTTCAAGTTGTATGTGGCGGCCGATAGCCTAACAATAGGATCGGCCCTTATGCAAGAGTTTGATGGAAAAGAGAGAGTAATAGCTTACCTTAGCCGAAAAGCGTTAGATCCTGAAACAAGGTATTCGGCTATAGAAAAGCTCTGTTTGTGTGTTTATTACTCATGCACCAAATTTCGGCACTATTTGTTAAATGCCGAATGTGTGGTTATGTCTAGTTTTGATGTAATTAAACACATGTTGTCAATGCCGATTTTAAGTGGGAGAATCGGCAAATGGGTATTAGCACAGCATCGAGTTTAATTTAAAGTATGAGTCGGCAAAAGCGGTGAAAGGACGGGCAATTGCCGATTTTATTACTCAACATCGTGATTTATCGTTGATATGATTAACATTGCCCCATGGGCATTATTTTTTGATGGATCATCATGTGACAAAGGTGGTGGTGCTTTGGTATTCTTTTGATATCCCCACGTGGAAAGATATTTGAGTTTGCTTTTTCAATTGAATATCCTGTCACTAACAACCAAGCGAGTATGAGGCTTTGCTTAGAGGGCTTCGATTTGTTGGTAGAACGAAGGTACATTCTTTGTTGAGGTATTTGGTGATTACGAATTGGTAATCAATCAGTTGACGGGGCAATATGAATGAAAAATGATGTCTTGCAAAGGGTACCATGAACAATGTAGGGAACTTCGAAAAGTTTTTCAGTAGTTACTTTGCATCATATACCCGGAGAGCACAATGGAGAAGCAAATAAATTAGCTCAAGCCATACGGATATCGGGAAAATCATGAAGTCTATACGTGAGAAGAAGATGTTTTCAATTCGATCGAGATAAGTAATGATTTGGAGAAGTGACATTATCAACTATCGAAAGATCCATCTCAAAGAGTTTCCGGAGGCTCGGGTATAAGGCACTTAAATTTGTGCTTCTTGATGATCGGTTGTACCACAAGTCTATAGATGGAGTGTTGCTCAAATGCTTGAGCCAAGAAGAAGCTAAGAAGATTATGTTTGAAGTCCATGAAGGAGCTTGTGGTGCACATCGGTCGGCTTACCGAATGAAATGGATAATAAGGAGGACGGGGTACTTTTGGCCGACTATGTTGGAGGATTGCTTTGAATATTACAAAGGGTGTCGAGATTGTCGGATATTTGGTAATGTTCGAAGAGCACACGCATCCGCTTCGAATCCAATAATTAAACCTTGGCCGTTCGAGAGGATGGGGTATAGATTTAATTGGATGAGATCAATCCTCCATCTAGCAAAGGACACAAGTTTGTGTTGCAACAGATTATTTCACCAAGTGGGTTGAAGCTATCCCTTTGAAAAAGGTCACATCGAGAAAATATGATCGGTTTTGTCAAGGAACATATAATTCATAGGTTTGGGATTCCACGAGACCATTACAAGCGATCGGGGGACTCGGTTCACTTCTTCGAGTTTTGTGATTTTGCCGAAAACATGGGGATAAGTTTGTATAATTCTTCTCCTTATTATGCACAAGCCAATGGCCAAGCGAGGCGTCAAATAAGATCATGATCAAGATTATTCGAAGAAAATCGATGAGAAGCCAAGGAGATGGCACTTGGTCCTTAATGAAGCATTGTGGGCTTACCGAATGGCTTGCCATGGGTCCACACAAGCATCTCCATATGAGTTGGTTTATGGACATAATCTTTGTGATGCCTTGGGAGTTGCAATCGGGATCAAGGAGAGTTGAGTTACAAAAGGACTGACAGAAAAAAGATTATAAGGATCGATGATGGATGAGTTAGAAGATTTGCATTTGATTCGTCTTAAGGCCTTGGAGAATATTGAGAAGAATAAAATACGTGTTGCCAAGTACTACAACAAGAGAGTTAAAATTAAGCAATTTGCGAGAAGGAGAATTGGTTTGGAAAACAATATTGCCAATTGGTACCAAAGACGAGAATATTCGGCAAGTGGTCTCCGAATTGGGAAGGACCTTTTCGGGTTGTCGGTTGTGCACTGGCAATGCGTATATATTAAAAACGCTGTTTGGAGAAAAACTTACTAGAGCCATCAATGGCGAGATACCTTAAGAAGTTTTATCCAAGTATCGAAGTTGGATCTTAATTGTGATTATGACATAAGCGTGGTATAGCCGATTGAATAAAATCGCCTTGAGCAAAGGAAAGAAGTTGAAAAGAAATAACCGATAATATTATCACCTCTAGTGGAAAGATAGCCGATATCGTGTGTATCGTCTTGAGAACAAAAATAGCCGATACGGTTGTATCGCCTTTAGTCGATTTTTAAAAGTATAAGTGAACAGTTTGATCTTATCTCTCGGTGATAGGTTTATCGGGAGAAGATAAAGGGAATTGAAGTACTACGCTACAAACCGTCAAGTCATGGAACGGGACCGAGATCTAATCGGCTAAAATGATGTCATGCGATTCGGGAGTTTTCGTTTGGGAAGAGTGTTGCGTCGAGTTCTAGCTAAAGGAAAATTTGCAAAGAAGCAAATACAACGAGACGAATGTCATCACGGACAAGCAAGAACAAGAAGAGGACCAACATTCTTCATTAAAATTTTATTTACAACCCGCGCCAATCCTAGTACAAGCTACTCCTCTTCTTCGTTGAAGAGCTGGTTGAGGACAGACTCAGGGTTGGTGGCGTTGGCCATGGCGTCGGCGTGGGCGTCGTAACCCGCCAGGAGGCCCTTGTTGACGCAAAATGTGACCACCCTACGTCTCACACACAGCAAGCCGGAAAGCCTAGCTTCAATCGGGTGCCCGGGCGTCTGAATCCGGTGGCGTGCCAGTCGATTTGACCTGAAAATCGACAAGGGATAAAACAGTAAGATCATAACTGGAACGTGCTGGGTGAGACCAGACAGTTCCATCTTTACGGCCCTGAAGCCACTTACGACGACACATAGCTATGGAAGCTATCGCCAACGGGATGCGGTTCATTCGGCTAAAGTAACATAAGCGATGTAAACAGAACAAACTAGCCGAATACGGTAAATGAAGACATGTTTGAACAAGATTAAATCATTAAAGCATATCAAACTACATCTCATGTTTAAAGCATCATCAAGCACTAAAAATTAAGAATAAGTAACTTATAAATATAAATCGACTAAACAACACATGCATAGGCTACTCCAACTAGTCGCCGCACGTCTAGCCTTCATAAACCCGTCGAGCATAAACTCAAGCAAGCTAATCCACCGCATGATACCACTCACTATGAATTTACACCACTCCTTGCTACTAGATCAATCCACCGCATGATACAATCTAGCAATAAAGAGCTAAAAGCACATAATTATCTAACGAGATCTATAGATACTTGCTACATGTATAAGCATAACCGTATCGGCAAGATTGCCGAATCGGGGTCCATGAAGAAGGAACAAACAAGTAACATATAGAGGAGCCTATCAGATTAAACCGATCTCTAGTCCACCGGATGACTAGTTCTAGAGTAACCCAAAGACTGCATCGCCGCACGGTACCCGGTCTGTCAAGGCTTATCTACACATAACGTGAATGAACCCACAACACGTGACAATCTAGATCGATCTAATTCGGCTATATGAGCTTGATCTATTCGATATTGGTAAGCATGAAAGAAAAGATCAACAAGCCGAAAGAGTATCAATCTAGATTGGGCAAAAAGAGTGTTGCAAATAATTAAACATTAAACAAAGCAAGCAACACGTGATAACTTAATGAATCTATTAGATCATGCCAAATCTAAAAGAGCCGATAACTATCTTTACTCATGTCTTAATCCGCACGATACAAGGCACAAGCAAAAACTTCCCATCATTAAACTTAAATCCGCCGCACGATACTAAGCAAAACGGATGAGACTACTTGCATCACATCTAAATCCGCCGCACGATACTAAACATGATAGCAAGGTTGCGGGACTTACGGAGGTCGACGGATCGATTGGCCCTCTCGAAGAACTCGACGACACGACTAAAGGACTCGAAGGGTGGCGCGTAGCCGGTTGTATTGATTTGGTTGTGAACCCCTATTACAATGGTCGAGGGTTTATATTTATACCCTGGACAAAACATGAGTCCTAAGCACTTACGAACTATCTAACCAAAATTGGAAAGACAAAGACACGCTAACTCTATCCATAATCGGAGTCCTTGATCATCACGACTCCTTCCCTTTTCGATCGGCTTCCTTTTTCCTTTCTCCGCCTTCAAATAAAGCGATTTGCCGACCGCTTGGCCATTTGCCGAACACATGGAAATTAGCCGACCGCATATGCACTTGCCGAATTCCTCTCTGCCGTCTGCGGGTCCACTGTCATATTCGACCAAATTCGGGTGTTAACACATGCCCCCTCAATTTCGAGATAAAAGGATTTTATTTCGAAATTATTTATCAGCGCCTTTCATCTAGGTCGGCACCGCCAACACCCGGCCGCCATTTGAGATCTGCGCTGTTGTTGACTTCAATGGCGAGAGACTTCAACCGGCTCCATCATGGCGACGGGAACTCAAGAGGAGTTTCTAGAGGTAACCCTACTTGCTTTACCCATTCGGCAATTCTTTACGAATCAATTTCCGAGATGCACCTTTTGATCCATTTGCTTCAATTTCTTCTTAAAGGAAATGAAGAATGAGATCTTGATCTCCAATCTTGCGTGTCTGGATCATTTTTTCTTGGTCGCGGGGAGACCCCAATCCAAGGGAATTTATTGAAAAGGAAACCACGAGGATCCCTTTTAAGTCTAGGATTTCTCCCCCAAACGAGATGGCCGAATACTTTCAAAACATGGCCCCTTCCTTCAATCACGGGATGGCGTGATTGGTACCGTAGGATGCAGTCCGGGAGCGAGTGATTTTTGGGAATCCCAAGATATTCGGCATTGTATGCGGAGCTTTCTTTAGCCGAAATGCCTAGGAACGACTCCTCACGATAGGTTTGCTTCCCACTTCGGTCGACGCCATCAATGCGTTCATCTTCGGTCATGGCCCAATGTCGATCACTCTCTCGAGACATTTTTATGATGGTGGTTTAAACATTACCAAGCCAACATACCCATTCAAATACAAAAGCACCAGCTCACGAAGGCGATCAAATCGGGGAGGGAAATTTGGGCCAAGTATGTCCGGGCTTATGCTTCAACCGGCCACAGTGTCGATAAAGAGTATAGGGCATTCATGAACATGTGGTTATGCGAGATTCATTTTACGTGGCAAGTCCAATGAGCCCACTACGAATCACATAGTGATGGTGAAGAATTGGCTACGAGGCAAGGCGATTCCTTTAGGCAAATATCTGTGGGAGCTTTCTACCACATGATGCACCCAGTTCTTGTCCGGATGAGGAATCGGGCGAAATCTCTGTGTCAATGGACCATGGTGGCTTCTCCGGATGTGGTTGCAACTATACATGCATCGGATTGTCTCTGTAGATCTCCACAATCTGAACTTTCCTTCAATCAATTATCTTGAAGGTGAAGACCCCGAGATACAAATCTTGTCGGACATATGGAGAGGCTGCATCTTCAATCATTATTGACTTAGACACAGGTCATCTTTTCAAGATCTTCTACAAGGGATTCAACCACATGATCTGGTTTCCCTACGGGGAGAATGAAAATTTAACTCTCCCTTGCGAGATTCGGCTATGAGTTGGGCTGCATAGATGATGATTCCGGGGACATTTTCAATGCTTTCATCAAGCCCTGTGCTCTGCCCGGCAGAATTTCACCATGGTCGGTTGATAAGCTCAACTTATGAATTTTATAATCCAAACATGGTTGCCAGACAGTTTGGACTTGGTCATTGCCCCCAAGGCCATATTTCTCGAGCATCATCGGACCCGGGAGACAACTGCTTTGAATATAACCGAGGCCAACAAAGTCTTCAATCTTGGATGCAAGCTTCCAACATATGAGCCCAATCCTCTGGTGATAATTGAAGCTACTCATTCTTCCTTCAACCTCGGTGGCAAGAATGGCATTCTCATATCTTGAGCACAAGTTCACCCTTTATGCCAAGTCTTGATGCCTTCATTTTCTTCGATGATGAGGTACACACTCTGACCACCTTTTACTTCATATCTCTATTTCTGTTTCTAAAACATCTCCTTTGAACAGGACATTGCTCCTCCAAGTCCTCCGAGAGGTTCAATATTGGCAACCCGGCCCTGTTCTTTGCTTTGGGGCATGATGCTCCAAGTCGACGGTGTTCAACAAGATACCTGGCGACGATACGGTGCTCTGAAAGATCTCAAAAGAAAAACTTCTTCCTCCCCTATCAAGGACTTTGCAATTCCCAAGAAAACAAGATCTAAGAAAGCTAAACCACTCCCTCGGGTATGAATGTTTTTGATCCTTTATTTTCCATCTGCAAGTGTGTTTTGCACTTATCACTTTCTTTCAACATGTGCGAGGCCAACCCTCAAAGTCGATAGGGTAGTGATCTTGGACAACTCTCCTGGAGCCTCCATTGGTCAAGCAAACAATGAGCTCACCAATGATCTTGATATGCATCGAGCGAGACGATCAAGTAGGTGAACAAGGAGATATAGCGAAGAAATTCCCTCTCATCGGGTTGATGAACAAACGGGTGATCGGGGAGAAGTAGCGAGAGAAAAATCTCTCTCACCGGATTACAGTTTTAACTCCTTCGGCAATCCAAGATGCATCAACAAGCCATGACAACTTGCTATCTACGAGCGGCAAGCTGCACTAGTCACTCGAGTCTTGATGCTACCCGGGATGCCATTGATCGGGCTTTTGCCGAGGAGGTATTATTTTACTCCACTTGATTATTTTTACTTCCAAGCTGAGTCATTCGGTTAAATTACCTTCCTTGTTCATCAACGGGACCTTTGCTCACCCTCAAGCCGGCTTTTCCCTTATCATTTGAAGAGTATCTTTGGGGACAAAGACGATGAAGTTTCTTCCAACCAGCATTTGTCATCGAGAGAGTCAAGCCAAGCTAAAGGATATAATCTCATTTCGAAAAAGGATATTGTTGCTTTGGCCCAAGACTCGGACAAAATAAGGGAAATAGCGAGCTTATTGATCAAGAGCTTCCTTCCAATCTCAAGGCCGCCATAGACGCTTTATCACACCTTGATGATCATTTTCTTTGCTATCAAGAGAGCACACAAGAATATGTCCACCAAAGTTGATGCGGAGAAAAGAAAAATGGCCAAGGAACAGCGAGGCCAAGGAGCTCTATTCTAGCATCAAGTCAGCTGAGCATCTCTTGAGCACCTTAGAACCCAGTACCGAGGTCATGAGAGAAGAAAAAGCCAAACTTGAAGCTCAATTGGCTCAGCTTGAATGCCAATATTCAGTCTCATGAAACTAAGCTCGCAAATCTGCCATCTCTTGATTCGGCTAAATCCAAAATACAATCGTCATTAAGGAGACGCGGCAAATCAAAAGCAAAGCTGTCCAATATCCAAGATTCGAAGAAGAGGACCAAAAAGCTCTTGATGAGGCCAACCGAATCAAGATTGATGCTCTTCTTTGTTATCAATTCTTTCTTAAATGTATAGATGCTTGGCTTGTACTTGAAGATGTAGACTCTTAGGCTTGGCCTTGTCATACTTGAAAACAATTTCTTTTCTCTTGAAAAGTAGATAATCTTTATCTTTTTTCTCTGCTTACTGTTACCATTCGGCTCTTCCAATTACAAGCTTTGTACTCATAGACGCGTATATCGGCCCGAACGTAACTATTGCTTTGCTTCAAGCGTTCACTTTAGCCGAATAACTTTCATCGGCTATTTAGCCGGCCCGGCGTATGGTAAGCGAATCGCCGGTAGTAATGGGCTCGGCCCAACTCAACATCGGCCCATAAACGTGGAAACCCTACTCGTCGCTTGGCTTTCCCACGGTCTCCACGGCTCCCACGTTCATAAATAGGACCGGTCGGCTCCCACCATCATCACATCAAACACAAGCGGTTGCTATCTTCTTCAATCTCTTCCACTTCCTCCTTGCCTTCAAGCCCAAAAACCCCCACCATCACCAATGGCGGCGGCGGAGATCGTAATAAGCGTCACGCCCGGGACGAGGCGGAGGGTAGCGGCAAGCCGGCGCCGGCGGTGAGATCTCCAATCCCTTGAGTTGTGCTATTCGATAGTCTTTACCCGATCGAACCTGCCCCGCTGCGGTTGCTTATCTTCTTGATCCGTTTCGGGACTCTTTGGGAACACCGGCGACTACATCGCCAATGTCCGGGGCGGGTCGCCGGCCGGCACCCACGCTCCCTCTTCCGCTTCCGCTCCTGCTCTGTGGTGGACGCGGCGGGCGGCCGTGGTGGTCGCCGTCTGCAGTAAGAAATGATCTCCCCATCTTGTCTGTGTTCTTTTCTAAATTAGCCGATCTTGACGGTACCTCGTTTGTAGGACGGCGAGGATTAGCACCGGCCAATGGCGCTTCCTGGCGCCGGCTGCGGCGTTCGACGCCTCGCCCCGCGCCGGCTCCGCTCCGGCCCGGCTCTGCTCCTTCTCGGCACCGGCACGCCTCGGCTTCATCGGGGTCGGCTTCGTACGTTCCTATATGGGAGAGGAACGACGAGGAGATCCGCCGTACGGCCGTTACGACGCCGCCGCGTATCGCCGCGGCGGGATGAGGCGATGGAGCTTCTTGGTGAAGAAACCAAGAAGTTCGGGATCGCTCGGCTGGGTTGGAGGACAAGCGCCGGCGGATGAGCGAGGCCATCACCGGTATTCACTTTTCGCCAATTGCCTTCAACCCATGTTCCTTCCGATTCATCTGCTCATTGATTAATCTTATTTTTCTTTGCGAGACCTCACCGCGGAGGCTGGACCGCTTGAAGGTGGCGGCGATGGCGGCGGCCAACCACGTGAACGCCCAAGGGCGCGGCAGTGGAGCGCCTCGGCGGTGCACAGTCGGAGTCGACCAGGTTGCCCTTCATGGCGTGCGCCTCGGCACCTCCCTCGGCACAGCGGGGATGTCGTCTGGACCGGGGACGACTACGCTCCGTGCCGGCCGGCTTCCGCGGCGGGCTCCCTCACGAAGTCGACGACATCGAGGGCCTCTGGCGGGTTACGACGCCCACGCCGACGCCATGGCCAACGCCACCAACCACAGTCTGTCCTCAACAAGCTCTTCAACGAAGAAGAGGAGTAGCTTGTACTAGGATTGGCGCGGGTTGTAAATAAAATTTTAATGAAGAATGTTGGTCCTCTTCTTGTTCTTGCTTGTACGTGATGACATTCGTCTGTTGTATTTGCTTCTTTGCAAATTTTCCCTTAGCTAGAACTCGGCGCAACGCTCTTCCCAAACGAAAGCTCCCGAATCGCATGACATCATTTTAGCCGATTAGATCTCGGTCTGTTCCATGACTTGACGGTTTGTAGCGTAGTACTTCAATTCCCTTTATCTTCTAAGATAAACCTATCAGTGAGAGATAAGATCAAAGCTGTTCACTTATACTTTTAAAAATCGACTAAAGGCGATACAAGTTTGTATCGGCTATTTTTGTTCGAAGACGATACACACGATATCGGCTATCTTTCCACTAGAGGCGATAATATTATCGGTTACTTCTTTCCAACTTCTTTCCTTTGCTACGAAGGCGATTTTATTCAATCGGCTATACCACGCTTATGTCATAATCACAATTAAGATCCAACTTCGATACTTGGATAAAACTTCTTAAGGTATCGCCATTGATGGCTCTAGTAAGTTCTTCTCCAAACAGCGTTTTTAATATATACGCATTGCCAGTGCACAAGCGACAACCCGAAAAGGTCCTTCCCAATTCGGAGACCACTTGCCGAATATTTGTCTTTGGTACCAATTGGCAATATTGTTTTCCAAACCAATTCTCCTTACGCAAATTGCTTAATTTTAACTCTCTTGTTGTAGTACTTGGCAACACGTATTTTATTCTTCTCAATATTCTCCAAGGCCTTAAGACGAATCAAATGCAAATCTTCTAACTCATCCATCATCGGATCCTTATAATCTTTTTACGTCGGGTCCTTTTGTAACTCAACTCTCCTTGATCTGATTGCAACTCCCAAGGCATCACGGCATTATGTCCATAAACCAACTCATATGGAGATGCTTGTGTGGACCCATGGCAAGCCATTCGGTAAGCCCACAATGCTTCATTAAGGACCAAGTGCCATCTCCTTGGCTTCTCATCGATTTTCTTCGAATAATCTTGATCATGATCTTATTTGACGCCTCTGCTTGGCCATTGGCTTGTGCATAATAAGGAGAAGAATTATACTGACCTTATCCCCATGTTTTCGGCAAAATCACAAAACTACGAAGAAGTGAGCGAGTCCCACGATCGGTTGTAATGGTGTGGAATCCCAAACCTATGAATTATATGTTCCTTGACAAAGCTGATCATATTTTCGATGTGACCTTTTTCAAAGGGATAGCTTCAACCCACTTGGTGAAATAATCTGTTGCTAGCAACACAAACTTGTGTCCTTTGCTAGATGGAGGATTGATCTGTCCAATTAAATCTATACCCCATCCTACGAACGGCCAAGGTTTAATTATCGGATTCGAACGAGATGCGAGTGCTCTCGAACATTACCAAATATCGACAATCTCGACACCCTTTGTAATATTCAAAGCAATCCTCCAACATAGTCGGCCAAAAGTACCCTGTCCTCCTTATTATCCATTTCATTCGGTAAGCCGGCTGATGTGCACCACAAGCTCCTTCATGGACTTCAAACATAATCTTCTTAGCTTCTTCTTGGCTCAAGCATTTGAGCAACACTCCATCTATAGACTTGTGGTACAATGATCATCAAGAAGCACAAATTTAAATGCCTTATACACGAGCCTCAGGGAAACTCTTTGAGATGGATCTTTCGGATAGTTGATAATGTCACTTCTCCAGTCATTACTTATCGATCGAATTGAAAACATCTTCTTCTGTTTGTATAGACTTCATGATTTTCCCGATATCCGAGCGGCTTGAGCTAATTTATTTGCTTCTCCATTGTGCTCTCTGGGTATATGATGCAAAGTAACTGCGAAAAACTTTTCGGAAGTTCCCTACATTGTTCATGGTACCCTTGCGGTACATCATTTTTGCATTCATATTGTCTGTCAAGCTGATTGATTACCAATTCAGAATCACCAAATACCTCAACGGCAACGGCCTTCGAGTTCTACCAACAGCCGAAGCCCTCTAAGCAAAGCCTCATACTCTGCTTGGTTGTTAGTGACGGGATATTCAATTGAAAAAGCAAACTCAAATATCTTTCCACGTGGGGATATCAAAAGAATACCAGCACCACCACCTTTGTCACATGATGATCCATCAAAAAATAATGCCCATGGGGCAATGTTAATCATATCAACGAGATAAATCACGATGTTGAGTAATAAAATCGGCAATTGCACTGTCCTTTCTTGCTTTTGCCGACTCATACTTTAAATTAAACTACGACGGTGCTAATACCCATTTGCCGATTCTCCCACTTAAAATCGGCATTGACAACATGTGTTTAATTACATCAAAACTAGATATAACCACACATTCGGCATTTAACAAATAGTGCCGAAATTTGGTGCATGAGTAATAAACACACAAACGAGCTTTTCTATAGCCGAATACCTTGTTTCGGGATCTAACGAGTTTTCGGCTAAGGTAAGCTATTACTCTCTCTTTTCCATCAAACTCTTGCATAAGGGCCGATCCTATTGTTAGGCTATCGGCCGCCACATCTGACTTGAAAGGCTTCTCAAGTTGTGGAGGTACCAACAACTTGG
The DNA here is from genome assembly GCA_018135685.1 of Themeda triandra. NCBI lineage: Eukaryota > Viridiplantae > Streptophyta > Magnoliopsida > Poales > Poaceae > Themeda > Themeda triandra. The sequence continues at coordinate 20,282 of JAENPR010002761.1, forward strand.
TGGTGCCTTCATATATTGCTTGATTTCATCAAAAGCCTTTTCTTTGTATGTAACCCCGAGACAAATTTCGATCTTTCTTGAGCTTCAACAATGGAGAGAAAGGCAACACTCTTTACGATAAATTGGATATGAATCTTCTCACGAAATTGACCTTGCCCAGCCAATGATTGCAGTGCAGTAAGGTTAGTTGGGGGCACAACTTTGTCTATTGCTTCCATGCTCTTTTTTCCAACTTCTATCCCTCCTTTGTGGATCAAGAACCCTAAAAACTCACCAGTAGAGACTCCAAAAGCACACTTGTTTGGATTCATCTTTAAGCCATGTCTCCTTGTGCACTCCAAAGTCTTTCTTAAATCGGCTAAATGTCCTTCATGGTCTCTGGATTTGACTACTACATCATCAATATAAATTTCTACAATCTTGCCGATTAACTCATGAAAGATATAGTTCATGGCTCTACGATAAGTTGCACCGGCATTCTTCAATCCAAATGTCATCACTATCCACTCAAACAATCCAATGTGACCGGGACATCGAATGCGGTCTTTGCAATATCTTCAAGCTTGCCATGAAAATCGATTGTAGCCGACATTGCCATCCATAAAGCGATAACTTCATAACCTTTTTGCTTTGCATCCACTAATAAATCGGCAAGCGGCATTGGGTATCCATCCATTGGAGTAGCTTTGTTGAGATCTCGAAATCTATGCATACCCTCATCTTTCCATTCTTCTTGTAGACAGGTACTATATTTGAAATCCATTACGCATACTGCATGGCCGAATAAAGTTTGCTTCAATTAATCTCTCAATCTCTTTCTTTACATCGGCCAATACCTCCTCTTTATAGATTTTCCGTGGAGGTTGTTTGAAAGGACGAAATCCAGGTTTTATAGGCAGCTTATGCTCAACAATTGATCGATCCAACCCAGGCATCTCTGTGTAATCCCAAGCAAAACAATCTTTGAACTCATTCGGCAACTCTATTAACTTCAATTTATATTCGGGTCTAAATTTGCAGCGATATACATCGGCCTTGACTTTGTGCTATCACCAACATTGATTTCTTCTAATTTGTCGGCCGACATGAAACCACGACCCGGTTGCCTTTGTTGCCATCGATTGGATTGCCCATTAAAAGTTCTTGTCGAGCCATTTGCTTGGATCATTTGTTGATCCTTGTCGAACACATTGACGGGACCTTCTTTCCATACCTTACCGAAAGGCAATCTAGTCCATCATACTCCCAATAAGCGAGGCTCGAAGTGGCAACACTCCTGAATCATCGGCTGAACAACTTCTACATCATCTCCTACCCCTTTGAATAAGGATTTGATGCATAGTTGAGGGTATACGGCAATTAGCATGGATCAATCCCTTCCCGAAGCATGCTATATGCCCTTTGCCATCAATGACAAAGAAGGTAGTGATCAAGGTCTTGGATCCAATCATCGGCTCCACATGTCTTGCTCCACGAGTATCGAAGCATTGCCGACAAAATCTCTAAGGATCATGTCGTCTATGACAAATCTTCATTTGTCATACCAAGTTTCTGAAAGTAGCATAGGGCATAATATTGATAGCGGCCCCTCCATCAACAAGCATCTTAGTTAAAGGCTTGCCATTGACATATCCCTTCAAGTACAATGGTTTCGGATGACGATTTTTAAGCGGCTTATCAAAGATTGCTTGCCGAGTCAACACAAGTTGAGCCATCGGGTCTCGGCATTCGGTCTCATCAAAATCGAATATACCTCATCTTGCACTTCTTGGTCTTCGGGAGCTTTAAACTCTAATGGAATGAAGAACACCATGTTAGTATTAGCCGATGGGCCCTGTCTACCATCCTTTTTCTTAGGACGCCATCTTGGCTTCTTTTCGGCTATTTCTGCTTCATCTCTTGATTTCTCAAACGGCGAACTCTTCTCTTCGGCTTTTCCATGAGACCGGGAGGGCACCATTGACCTTTTTGCCATACGTAGGAGCTCTCTTCCGTAGTATGGACACTCTTTGTGAGCCCATGTTTGGTCTGCAAATCTTTTCCTACGATATCCATCAAAGCATTTTATTTTTAGGCGCCGATCGTTCTGCGGAACTTTCATCCCAAGTCTATCATGAACGGGACGGTTGACTCGAGATTACTGTACTGCGAATATTGATCAACGCATTCGGGGCAATTGTTTACGCGAGGCAATTTCAAGCCTTCATTCCAACGATTAATGAAGAAGGAACAATTCCAATGAGATTGCTCTTGCTCTCTCTGTATTCTTCTTGTTCCCTTTGGCGCACTTCTGCTTCATATCTCCGACGTTACGCCATGAACTGCGCTCCTCCTCAATGTCTTGCTTGTTCCTCATCATACTCCATCTTCTTTTCCCATTGCCACTTATTCAATAAGTGTCGTCTTTGTAACCTGCGCTTCGGATCGGCGTGTATTCGGCAATTTCCCTTAGGCGCATACGAAGTTTGACCCTTCTCTGTTCGGCTATTCTTGAGCTGCGCTTGTTGCACTTCCTCCTTGGTAACTTGCCGATTAGGGTCAAGAACCAATCTCTTTGGCTCTTTCGGATGTCGAGAACCTTCATCTTTCCCTTTTCCTTGGACTCTTTGGCATCAACCATGCCTATGGAGAAAGAGACCATGTTCGAGGAACGGGTTCTTGTCTACTTTCATCTTGCCATCAAATCTTAAGTGTCCATCTTGAATAGCCTTCGAATTTTTACTACGAACACTCGGCAATCATTGATATGATGAGAGTTTGTATCATGAAATCCACGGTACTTCTTATCCTTTACTCCTTCGGGCGCGTATGCATAGGATGTCCTTACAGCGGCTTAACGCGTCCTTCTTGGACCGAATACAAAAAGAGCTTATCGCTCTCGACATCAAAATCATAAGATCCCTTCGCAACTGCTTCACCCATCGATGTTGACCAAAGTAGGCTCTTTTGTCCCAGGTCAACTCTGCGCAGCGACTACTTCATCTTCATCTTCATATTCGAGATGCTTCCTCCAGAAATCCACGATACATATCAACGGTTGCCTTGTTCTTCGAAAAGCGAGCATCTCTTCGAACCCTTGGGCTTGATTGCTCATTCTTTGTCGGCTTTTGTGCAAAGTTTGTCCAAGATCTTCAAACTCCATGCCGAATAGCTTGTCTCTAATATGTGGCGGCATGCAATGACCAATTGTGCAAGCTGATCATCGGGAATAGTCGAGAGAATAGCACATGTTCTTTGCTTCTACGAATCTGCGGAGATACTCCATTGGTGTCTCGGTAGTTTTCATCCTCATAGACCACGAGATCAACCATCTTCTTCTCATTGGTTCTGTATAAAAATATGAATGGAACTTTTGCTCCAGTCGCCCATGTACCAATGGAATTGGCCGGCTGCGATGCAAACCATGTGAAAGCCGGCCTGTCGAGACATAGGAAAATATCGATCCTCCAAGCTTCATCGCGCGGCTTCTCCAAGTTGCATCGGATATCTCTTGACATGCTCAATGGTGCTGGTATCATCGACCGAGAGAATTTGGTCAAATCCGTTGGTGGTTTAACTCTTGGTGGAAGAGCTACCCTATTGTACCGTGCAGGAAAGGAGATTTGTATGCATATGTCGATGCTTTGGTTTCGGGCCGAATTGATTACGCATCATATCGGCCATTACGCAGGAGCTCATCATTTGCATCTTTTGCTCCTGTCTCCTAGAAGGCACTCGATGCACTCCTATATCTGGATTCGGCAAAGCATCCGAGCCTTTATGTCAGTGAATTCACTATACCCATCTCCATAGACACTCTTACGCAATCTGTTTGCTCTTTGGAGAAATCTTATAGCGAGATGCGGGTATATGCATTTGTCGCACCAAAAGCTACGACCATGAGTTTTTTGCTCGGTCACGGGAGGCTTCTCTTTTCCATCATGAATAGCTCCATCTTTGCTTGTCCGATTATCTCTTCTCCTCCGAGTTGACTTCCACGAAGATTCTTTGAGTGTTGAAGTACAACGCCCTGACAAGCTCTCCAAATCTTGCTTCAAATCGTTTGTCAAGCTGCCGGACCAAAAGTTTCAGCCATGATTTTGCGGAAGGTGCCCGGAAAAGGTTTGTGTTGTGATTCAACATAGTGTCTCCTACTGACTTTGTAGATGGCTCCAACTACCCTCTGCATCTCCTCCTCGTCGGTAACATCGGGCCCGACCAGCGAGAAGAACTCGTGGCGGTGCTTGCTTGATCATCACTCTGCCACTCTTGTTCTTGGAAAAGGACATCGAGACATTTACTGCTGAAATTGTTCCATTGCTTGCTCCACCATCGGCGTTGCTCGGCGGCGGCTCGTCCATGGTCACGTTCGGAACGTGGCTGTTGTCAATTTCCGATCCCATCTTATATTGAGAAGTTGTCCCACCGGGCGTGCCAAAAAGTGTGTTGACGCAAAATGTGACCACCCTACGTCTCACACACGGCAAGCGGAAAGCCTAGCTTCAATCGGGTGCCGGGCGTACGAATCCGGTGGCGTGCCGATCGATTTGACCTGAAAATCGACAAGGGATAAAACGGTAAGATCATAAGCTGGAACGTCTTTGGGTGAGACCGGAGACAGTTCCATCTTTACGGCCCTGAAGCCACTTACGACGACACATAGCTATGGAAGCTATACGCAACGGGATGCGGTTCATTCGGCTAAAGTAACATAAGCGATGTAAACAGAACAAACTAGCCGAATACGGTAAATGAAGACATGTTTGAACAAGATTAAATCATTAAAGCATATCAAACTACATCTCATGTTTAAAGCATCATCAAGCACTAAAAATTAAGAATAAGTAACTTATAAATATAAATCGACTAAACAACACATGCATAGGCTACTCCAACTAGTACGCACCGCACGTCTAGCCTTCATAAACCCGTCGAGCATAAACTCAAGCAAGCTAATCCACCGCATGATACCACTCACTATGAATTTACACCACTCCTTGCTACTAGATCAATCCACCGCATGATACAATCTAGCAATAAAGAGCTAAAAGCACATAATTATCTAACGAGATCTATAGATACTTGCTACATGTATAAGCATAACCGTATCGGCAAGATTGCCGAATCGGGGTCCATGAAGAAGGAACAAACAAGTAACATATAGAGGAGCCTATCAGATTAAACCGATCTCTAGTCCACTTAGGATGACTAGTTCTAGAGTAACCCAAAGACTGCATCATGCCGCACGGTACCCGGTCTGTCAAGGCTTATCTACACATAACGTGAATGAACCCACAACACGTGACAATCTAGATCGATCTAATTCGGCTATATGAGCTTGATCTATTCGATATTGGTAAGCATGAAAGAAAACGATCAACAAGCCGAAAGAGTATCAATCTAGATTGGGCAAAAGAGTGTTGCAAATAATTAAACATTAAACAAAGCAAGCAACACGTGATAACTTAATGAATCTATTAGATCATGCCAAATCTAAAAGAGCCGATAACTATCTTTACTCATGTCTTAATCCGCCGCACGATACAAGGCACAAGCAAAAACTTCCCATCATTAAGCTTAAATCCGCCGCACGATACTAAGCAAAACGGATGAGACTACTTGCATCACATCTAAATCCGCCGCACGATACTAAACATGATAGCAAGGTTCGGGACTTACGGAGGTCGACGGATCGATTGGCCCTCTCGAAGAACTCGACGACACGACTAAAGGACTCGAAGGGTGGCGCGTAGCCGGTTGTATTGATTTGGTTGTGAACCCCTATTACAATGGTCGAGGGTTTATATTTATACCCTGGACAAAACATGAGTCCTAAGCACTTACGAACTATCTAACCAAAATTGGAAAGACAAAGACACGCTAACTCTATCCATAATCGGAGTCCTTGATCATCACGACTCCTTCCCTTTTCGATCGCTTCCTTTTTCCTTTCTCGCCTTCAAATAAAGCGGTTCCGACCGCTTGGCCATTTGCCGAACACATGGAAATTAGCCGACCGCATATGCACTTGCCGAATTCCTCTCTCTGCCGTCTGCGGGTCCACTGTCATATTCGACCAAATTCGGGTGTTAACGAAGCCGGCGGCTCGAGCGCGCTACCTGGCCCTTGAGGTAAGTCTTCTTGTCGACTGTCCCTAATTGTATTTTTTGTTTGCTGCGTGTGAATTTGTCACAATGATTTTTGTTTTTCTCTTTCTTCGGGACTAAGCGTTCCTGAGTCCTTGCCATCCTCCCTTCCATGGTGCCTACTAAGAGGCGAGGACCACGGGAGGGTCGAGCGGCACCCCGTCGATGCCGGGTGGAGTGACTCTCCCTCACTCCTACTCCCATTTGGTTAGAGCGGGCCAAAGATGCGCTCAAGCGCGGCGTCCGATGGCAGCCGCATCCGTGTAGGTCTTAGGGGTCGTGGCCAAAGCGGCGGAGGAGAAGGACGCCCCCACCGCCACGGCTGGCCGCCGTCCCTTTCGAGACCGACGACATCGTCGGGCGCGGCCCAGGGAGGCCACGGCGCGGGCGAAACAAAGGGCAATGGTGCGGGGCGCCGACGGGGCTGGATCGGAGCCGGCGTGCTCGAGGAGAGTCCGAACTCGGGCGCCAAGTCTTCTGACGGTCGGCTTGCGCCCGGTCCGGAGGAGCGCGGGGAGGAAGGAGGAGGAGACGCCGCGGCCGACCGGCCGTGGGAGATGTGGAGATGCGAGGCGGGACCGGTGCGAGCCTCGGCCGGCCGGGCCTCGGCCTCCTCGGGACACGGAGGTCGAGTCCCTTGGCCGAGCAGCGGGTTGAGGAGGGTGAGGCCCGGCCTGGCTACTCGAGAGGATGCGCTCGAGGAGCACCTGCGCCTGAGGAGGGGAGAAGGCGGAGGGCCGTGGTGCGGCGGAGTGGGACGGTGGTGCGGCTTGCCGCGGCGCATCCCGAGGAGATCCGGCGCAGTGGAGCGGCGGGGGTGAGCAAGAGGAACGACGAGGCGGAGGTGGGGCGGCGGGCGGAGCCGCCCGCGCCCCGTGGCGGCGATGAGCACGAGGCGGCGATCAAAGGGAGGAGCGACACGAGCAACGCACAGCGCCACATCGGGCGCCGGCCACGGCGGCCGCGCGTTGGGGGAGGTCGTGGTGCCTCACCTTGTGCCCGACTCGGCGACGGGCGGTGGAGTTCACCGTTATGTCCGAGGCCGACCTTGGGAGGAGGCCCGGAAGGAGGCGAGACGGCGCGGCCATCGTCGACGGCCATATGCGGTCGGTTGGTCTCGGACCCGTTGAGCCCTCCGATGCCTCTATTGAAGAACGGAGGAGGCTCGAGGCGCGGGCGCTCGCCCGGGGGCGTCCTCTTCCCGGGGCCTGCGCAACGTCCGGCGCACGGGGCGCGGGTGGTGACGCGGGCGTCGATTTGGAGGTGAGGAGACTCCGACTCCTCCGTCGACAAGGAGATGCGGGAGGAATTCCCTGTGGGAAAGGCCGCCGCTGGTGCTCCCAGACCCTCTCGACCACGAGGCCCCTGCGATCGTGATGAACGATCGGAGAACTCGAGAGCGCATATGGAGGCCGAGAGCGCCGTCGGTAAACAGACACGCTACGAAGGCCGCTACGTCGCTCGTCTCAGGACCTGCCCCGGCTTTCTTAAGTACCTTCGAGCACGACCCCCTTTTATTTGTGTTTGACTTATCGCTACTTGTATTTGACTTTCCTCTCTCGTGGCTTAGACGGCGCAAAGGCATTCATACGCCAAATCGGTTCACATCCGCGCTTTCTGAGAGTGAGGACGAATCCGGCGGTATGTGCGCATGGGGCGGGATCTTGGCAGATGCTGCTGAATCACGGCTTCTTCGAGAAGGCCAACGCCGCCCCCTGACGCCGCCAAGGAGGATGCCAAGAAAGCCCACGACGAACTCGCTCGAGTGGCGCGGGAGGCCGGGCGACGCGGCGGGAGCGGGTGGCAAGCTCGCTCGGGCCGCGCGAGGAGGCCGAGACCGCTCGCCGGAATTATGCGCAGGGCATGGCCTTCGAGCAGCTCAAGCGGGGGCGGCTGCGCTGGCTGGGCTGGGCCAAGCGGCGGGACATGGAGCGGCCCCGAGGAAGGAGAAGGCCGGCGTCGAGGCCTACGTGAAGGAGCTCCGGGCATCGGTCACCCGGGTGGCCCCCGAAAAGAAGCCCTTGCGCGCAAAGCGGAGAAAGAGCGGGCGGCGGTCTCCGGACGGAGGCGGTAAATCTCCGCCTAGAGATGACGACGAAGGACCTTGCCATCGAGGGTGCGGCGGGGCTTATGAGAGCTGCGTGGAGAAACACGACGTCGAGCGTCCTCGGAGAAAAGAGGTGAGCTTACGCGGGCGCTCGATCGCGAGCAAGGGCTCTCGACCCGGCTGCCTTAAGTGCTCGAGTCTTTTAGTCCTTTTTCGTGCGTGGCTTATACGTGTTGCTCGAGCACGATGGAGTACTTGGTTCTTGTCGTCTTTTTCAGGTTTGGGGCGGACTGGGGGGCGCGCGTGAGGACGCAAGGCGGACCAGTGTTGCTTGATGGCGAGGTTTCGTCCAAGGCCCGCATCGCCGCGCCATCGACACCCTCGAGCGCCAAGCGGGGCTTCGCGCCGTGGTGGACGTCGAGGGCCGGACGCCGCCGTCGTACGGTAGAGAAGTCGTCGAGTTCGGCGCTTCTGTAGGAGATGTCCGAGATGCCCTCGTCTTCGCTGCGGCCGGACGATGGCTATCTTCTACTCGGGGTTCGGCGTCTCGAGCCCGGACCGGGATGGAGGCCGTGGCGAGCGGCTTTGCCTACGTCGAGGGCGAGCAAGAAGGGGTCAACCCGGATCGAGCAACTCAAGGCCGAGGCTTCGAGCCGGGCGCCGTCTTAGAGCGTCTGGCATGAAGTCCTCGCCGGGCGTAGAGTAGATTCCAACCGGCACTGCGAGCCGTGTCTGGGCAACAAGGCCCTTGTAAGAAAACAAGTATTTTTGGTTATGGGAGTGGCCCAAGTGGCCTTGAACCGTCATACTCGGATGTTTATAATCGTTAATCGTTATGCTCTAGTTTTCTCCTTGCGCTTGATGTCATTTTCCACTTCTGCCTTTACTTTGTTTTAGCTAAGTGTTGGCGGTGCTCGAACCATTTCGAGAGGGGATGAGTTAAGGTGCCGTAGCTCGGAAGCGTGGGAAGCCTTGTGCTCGATCGCCCGGCTCGACGAGCTCGAGGTAACAAAATACTTAGCTTTCGAAAAGTTTCGAGGAGGAGGGAAAGATTACGTCGAGCATTTCGAAAAACTAGGTGCGTTTTCGAGAACTTCGGGGGTTCCCCTGGTCTAGCCCCGAGGGGCTTGACTTTGTGGAAACAAAGTCGAGCCCGCACACGTATGAACAAAAAGTAAGAAATTGACTTATTTACTCATACGGCGCTAAAATTTAAGCGAAAATATGTACAAGGCATCGAGGCCTAGGAGAAAAAGCGGCGTAGGCGTTCGATGTTCCACGCGTTGGTGAGGGTCGAGCCTTTTCCGTCGGCTAACTTGTACGTCCTGGTTTCAACACTTTGACCACGATGAACGGACCTTCCCGGGGAGGAGTCGGCTTGTGGCGCCCCTTGTTATCTTGGCGTCGACGGGCACGAGATCGCCGACGTTGAAATCCCTCTTGCGCACATTCTTTTCGTGATATTGCCGTAGCTTACGGTGGTAGCGCGCGAGTGTAGGAGGCGCGTGTCTCGAGCTTCTTCGGCTTGGTCGATGGCGTTTGCCGGTCTTTCAGTTTGTACGCTCGTTGTAGGCCTTGAGTCGGGGACCCGTATTCGAGGTCGGTGGGGAGGACGGCCTCGAGACCCATAGACCAAGAAGAACGGGGTGAACCGGTGGCTCGACTCTCGTCGTCCAAAAACTCCACGGGACGAGATGGGAGTTCGATCGCCCACTTGTTGCCGTGTTTGTTCAAGCGTTGGAAAATCCTTGGCTTTAGACCTTGCAAGATCATGCCATTTGCGCGCTCAACTTGGCCGTTAGTCAGGGTGGCGGCTGCCGACCGGTTCACACGGATGTGGTTCGTCGAGAAGTCCAAGAACTTTTTGCACGTGAGCTGGGTGCCATTGTCGGTGATAATGATGTTAGGGACTCAGCGATGGATGATGTCGGTGAAGAACTCGGCCGCTCGCTCCGGCGGATGTTAGTGATGGGCTTGGCCTCGATCCACTTGGTGAACTTATCGATGGCCACGAGCAAGTGGGTGTGGCCTCCGTCGTCTTTTGAGGGTCGACCCGGATCGAGCCCCGGACCGCAAATGGCCATGTGAGGGGGATCATCGGAGGCGCGTGTCTTTGGAAGATGCGTTTGCTTGGCGTAGAATTGGCATCCTTCACACGCTCGAACAAGCTTGATGGCGTCAACGGTTGCGGTGGGCGATAAAAAGCCTCGCCGGTGCGTTCCGACAAGGGTTCTTGGCGCGGCGTGGTGACCACAAGCCCCGAGTGCATGTCTACGAGTAACTTCGCCTTCCTCGATCGAGATGCACGGTTGGAGTACGCCGGTTGGGCTCGGCGATAGAGCTCTCGTCTCAAGTAAGGACGTAAGTTTTGGCTCGGCGAGCTAGTCGTCTCGCCTCGTTCGATCCTGCGCGGCTCTCGAATGAGATACTCGAGGAATGGTGCACGCCGGTCGGTTGGCGGGCTCGTAGCACGGTCGATCTCCATGAGGCTTGTGGCCCCGTCGAAGGGGGCTCAACGGCGATCTGCCCGGCCCGAGTCCCACTTTACGGATGGCTCATGGAGGTCTTTCGAGAAGACGTGCGGTGGTAGCGGCGCTCGAGATGAAGCGATTTGGCCGGCTCGTCGCAGCCTCATTGAAGCGCCTTGGGATGTGGTTGAGCTCGAGACCATGGAAGCGGCTTCCAACTTGCGCACCTCGCTGCGGTATGCGTCCATTTTTCGTCATGGCGGCTTGAGGCTTTCATTACTTGGTCGATGACAAGGCTGCGAGTCGCCCAGAGCATCGGGCGTCGGACCAGCTCGATGGCAATGCGCAACCCATTAACGAGCGCCATACTACGCCATGTTGTTTGAGGCGGCAAAGTGGATGCGTACTACATAACGCATGTGCACTCCGAGGGTGAGATGAAGAGCAAGCCCGCGCTGCTCTGTCTTCATAAGTGACCCGTCGAAATACATGGTCCATAGCTCGGCTGGATGCGGACGAGGGAGTTGGACGTCGGTCCACTCGGCGACAAAGTCGGCCCGGCACACGGATTTGATAGCCTTTCGTGGGGCGTACGTGATGGTCTCGCCCATGAGCTCGGCCAGACCACTTGGCGATTCGACCCACGACTTCCGGTTACGGATAATTTCCCCAAGTGGGAATGATGTTACCACCGTCACCGGGTGGCTAAGAAAGTAGTCTTTGGAGTTTTCGACGGGTGAGTACGATTGCGTAGAGCGGCTTTTGGATATGGGGGTATCGAACCTTGGCGTCGGAGAGCACCTCAGCGATGAAATACACCGGCGGCCCGGACGGGGAGCGCGTGCCCTCTTCGCGCTCTCGCCCACTATTTGTCTTGACCACACGAGTGGTTGCGGCAACATAGAGGAGGATTCGGCGGGTATCTTGTCTCGAGCCGGTCGGCGGCACGAGCACGGAGGAGATGTGAGCATGCTCTTCGGTTTGAGAGGGCCTCGCACGCCCGGCGTCCCACGTGAAGTGCTCGGATTTTCGAGGCGGTACGAAGGCAAAGCTTTTTCTCCCGACGCGCAATGAACCGGCGAGTGCGGCTAAGCATCCGGTGATCTTTTGCACCCCTTTTAGGTCTCGAATCGGCCCCATTCTCATGATGGCCGCGACCTTCTCGGGATTGGCCTCGATGCCACGGCGGGGAGACGATATACCCTAATAACATGCCTCGAGGCACGCCGAAGACACACTTCTCGGGATTCAACTTGATGTTCTTAGCCGGAGGCATCCAAGCGTCAACTTGAGGTCCTCGACAAGGTTTTCTACTTTTCGAGTCTTGACAACGATGTCATCGACGTAGGCCTCGGCGGTCTCTCCTATGTGTTTTTCGAAGACATGGAGCATGCAGGTGGTATGTTGCCCGGCGTTTCGAAGGCCGAAGGCATTGTGACATAACAATACATGCCCATGGGGGTGATGAATGAAGTCGCGGGTGGTCGGACTCCTTCATTTTGATTTGGTGGTAGCGAGTAGGCGTCGAGGAAAGAAAGTACTTCACAACCGCGGTGGAATCAACGATTTGATCTATTCGAGTTAAAGGAAATGGGACTTTGGGACATGCTTTATTTAAACTAGTGTAATCTACACACATCCTCATTTTCCCATTCTTTTTCTCTACTAATACGGGATTAGCTAACCACTCGGGATGATGTACTCCTTGATGAATCCGGCCTTCTCGAGCTTCTCGACCTCTTCGCGGATGATCCTACGGCTCCTCGTCGAAGGCGCGAGGCGTTGCCCAGCGGGTCTTGAACCGGGACGGATCTCCAAGGCGTGCTCGGCGACATCCCTCGGTATGCCGGGCATGTCCGAGGGACTCCACGCAAACATGTCGGCGTTTGCGCGGAGAAAGTCGACAGGCAGCTTCTATTCTTGTCGAGGGCGATGACCGGCGTCTTTTCCCCGAGGAGCTTGGATCGAGCGGAATCTTCTTGGTGTCGTCGGCGGGGTCGAAGTTGCCGGCTTGTCGCTTGGGTGTTGGAGGAGAGGCTCCGGCCGCCATGTGATCGAGCATCATGGCTAGGTCTTGGATGTTCCGACACGTTCATCGGTGATTCCCGTTCTCGACGCACTCCACATCGCGGTGGTAGGCGTGTTCGTACGTGGAGCGGCGGTGATGACTCCTTTCGGTCCCGGCATCTTGAGCTTGAGGTAGGCATAGGCGGGGATCGCCATGAACTTTGTAGCACGGCACCGCCGGGATAGCGTGATACGTCCTCGAAACTAGGTACGTCGAAAGTTAAGACCTCTCGACGAAAGTTCGGCGTGTCCCAAAGACGGCGGGGAGGTCGATGCGGCCGATCGTGAGCGCTTTCTTGCCGGGGACCACCCGTGGAAGCCCGGCGCTCGGGTGGAGATCGGCTCTAGTGAGGCCGAGCAACGTGAGGGTCTCCATGTAGATGATGTTGAGGCTGCTACCTCGTCCATGAGTACCTTGGTGAAGCGGGCGTTGAGGATGATCGGCGCGACGACGAGAGGTACGAGCCGGGATTGGTGACATGGTGCGGATGATCATCACGGTCGAACGTGATGGGAGCATCCGACCGGTCGAGGAGTGAGGCGTGGCGGGTTTCATGGCGAAAACCTCTGCGCTCGGCCTTCCGCTCTCGGCGTGTCATGCGGGTGGTAGGGCCGCCGTAGATCATGTAGCACTCGGTGATGGGCGGATACCCACCGTCGTCGTCGTCGTTGGCTCGATCCTCGTCACCGCTTATCCTTCTTGCCATCGTCCTTGTCAATGCCAAGCTTCTTGAAGTAACCTCGAAGCATACGGCGGTCTTCGAGGTTATGTTGACCCGACTCCTTGTGGTAGGGGCACGGCCTTCGCCGATCTTGTCGAACGCCCCCGTCGGAGGGGTCTAGGCTTTGCGCTCGGGCTGCGGCCACCTCGTCTTCACGACCGCGCGCTTGCCTTGCGATTGCCTTTCTTCTTCTTCCCGTTCTTCTTCGGTCCTTGCTCGAGCCCTCGCGCCTCCGAGGACGGCGCGGGCTTGTTCGGCCCGCCAAAGAAGGCCCCACGGCCTCGTCGCCGGCGGCGTAGTCGGCGGCGGCGTCCATGAGCTCGTTCACCGTCTTTGGGCGGTTGCGCCGGCTCTCGCACGAGCTCTTTGCACGTGGTGCACGAGACAAACGCCGGGATGACGTCGTGGTGGGATGTGCGGCGGCTCGGTGCGCGGCTTGGAGAAACGTCGAGCAAAATCCCGGAGAGATTAGGTGGTATTTTGCTTGCAATTCGGAGATCCACGAGTTGCCGGGTCGGATGTACGTGCCTTGAAGTTCCTCGAAAATCTGGACCAAGTCGGCCCAATCGTGGATCGATGGAAGTTCCTCGAGCCGTCGAGCGGTGTCGGGAAAACGATGGGAGGCGGCGTATGGTTGCCTTATCTCTCGAGCCCCTCCCGGGCGCGGGCCGGCCGGAATCGGCCGGCCCGGGCTACGGCTTGGTCTCCCCGTTGTACTTGACCACGCTCGTGGGGGTCAAACGGGTTTGGCAGCGGCGTGTTGCGGATAGCTCGGCCGAAGACTCGAGGGCACAGTGGCTCGAGAACTGCCCGATCCTCGTCGCTCGTAGCGTCCTCGATGGGCCTTGTAGCCGGTCCTCGGCACCCGCGGCCTTGCGTCGTTGGTTGTCGTTGATGTCATGACGCGCATCTTGAGGTGCACGGTTGTCGAGGATGCGTTCTCGACGGGGGCCTACCACCTCGAGGGGGTGCCTCTTGGTGGACGGAACCTCCTCGCTCGTGCGTGGTTGTTGCAGGGCTGCCTCACACGGCGTCCGAGGCGAGCTCTCGGCTCTTCGGACGGCCGCGACTTGGAGGAGCCCTTGGATCTCATCTCGCATCCGTAATGCATGCGGATTTGAGGGCGCCGGCATGTCTCGCGGCGGCATAGGCGCCGCGAGCACATTTTCGCTTGCTCGAGGAAGTGGGGCGCTCGGGCGGCGCTTCCGGTCGCCGTCGTTGACGATGCGGTTGAAGACGTCCGTGCCTTTCCTCGGCGCCAAGAGCTCGAGGAGGGCGGGTGGTTACTGCTCAGCGCGCGAGCGGCTCAGTTGCGCGTTCCTCATCCATCTTGGCCTCGATTTCCACAGTGGGCCCATTGTGCCGCTCGAGCATCGTCTTCGAGTCGCGCGGTTATCTTGGGCTTGTGGTGGCGGTCGCGTGGCTCAATCACTGCGGGGCTGCGGCTGCCGGCGTCCCGGCCGCCGGGGTCACGTCTGCCGGTTGGGCGATGGGACGGCCACGGCGCGCCATCTGGTCTCATCCGACGGAACGTTGTCGTTGAGATGAAAACACTCGCGGCCGGGTCATAGCACTGAGTGCGAGTCATCGGAGTGCGGGTTAGCGGCTGGCGGCGTCCGGGGCCTCCGTGCTCTCTGCTCGATCTGGCGGCGCATATCCCCGACCGCGGTGTGGCGTTGTGAGCCGGGCGCTCTGTCAAACCCGCGGTCCACCGATCACCGGCCATACGATCTCCGAGTCCATGGTGGCACGCGGGGAGAGCCGGGCTCTCCTCCGCGGTCCCATGATCGGCCGGATCTCGTTGGCATACGTGGTGGCGGCGTTAGTGAGCCCAAACGGGAGCTGCGCGGGCTCGGTAGAGTCCGTGCGGCGACGGTTGGGCGACGTCGGCCGCGCGCGCTCGAGCGCCGCCCGGGACTCTCTCGGCGAGCGCATGGCAAGCGTGAAGCCGGGGTCCTTGTCATGGACTCCCTGTGCCTATGTGTCACCTCCCGCACACTTGGCACCCCGGGCGGGTGCATCGTGGCGTCCGGCCGGGAAGGCACACAGGCGGGTGCTCGAGGCCACTGTGCCTGGCGACCGGCGATCTTGATGCGGAGTGGCGTCGGCGACGTGGTGGCGAGGAACCGTGGTGGCGCGGTCGGCGTGATCCCCGCCGGCAAACGTGGGGGTGACGGCGTCCCCTCTGGTTCTCCAATTGAGTAGAGCCATGTCGCGGCCTGGGCGCGA